>JAGXJF010004721.1:0-45277 GCA_019208055.1 Stipa capillata
CGTTGCGTCCGCCTGCGTGGTAACATCCCACCGCTACGCGCGCCTCTCAGCTCTGGCAGACTGCGAAGTACATCCCACGAGTCTGGAAGCCCTTAATGCCACGTCCGCCTGTGTGGTAACATCCCGCGAGTCCAGAAACCCCTAATGCCGCGTCCGCCTGCGTGGTAACATCCCGCCCCGGCGCGTGCCTCTCAGCTCCGGCAGACTGTGACGTAACATCCCGCGAGTCCGGAAGCCCCTAACGCCGTGTCTGCCTGCGTGGTAACATCCCACCGCGGCACGCGCCTCTTAGCTCCGGCAGACCACGAAGTACATCCCGCGAGTCCGGAAGCCCCTACCGCCGCGTCCGCCTGCGTGGTAACATCCCGCTCCACCGTGCGCCTCTCAGCTCCGGCAGACCGCGAAGTACATCTCGCGAGTCCGGAAGCCCTTAAGGCCGCGTCCGCCTGCATGGTAACATCCCGCCGTGGCGCGCACCTTTCAGCTCCAGCAAACCGCGACGTAACATCCCACGAGTCTGAAAGCCCCTAACGCCGCATCCGCCTACGTGGTAACATCTCGCCACGGCACGCGCCTCTCAGCTCCGGTAGACCGCGATGTAGCATCCCACGAGTCCGGAAGCCCCTAACGCCGCATCCACCTGTGTGGTAACATCCCACCGCAGCGTGCGTCTCTCAGCTCTGATAGACCTCGAAGTATATCCCACGAGTCCGGAAGCTCCTACCGCCGCGTTCGCCTGCGTGGTCACATCCCGCCGCAGCGCGTGCCTCTCAGCTCTGGCAGACCACGAAGTACATCCCGCGAGTCCGAAAGTTCCTACTGCCATTTCCGCCTACGTGGTAACATGCCGCCGCGGCGCGCGCCTCTCAGCTCCGGTAGACCGCGAAGTACATCCCGTGAGTCCCGAAGCTCCTACCGCCGTGTCCACCTGTGTGGTAACATCCCGCCGTAACGCGCGCCTCTCAGCTCTGGCTGATCGCGATGTAACATCCCGCGAGTCCGAAAGCCCCTAACGCCGTGTCCTCCTGAGTGGTAACATCCCGCCATGGCGTGTGCCTCTCACCTTCGGCATACCACGACGTAACATCCCGCGAGCCCAGGAGCCCTTTACGTCGCGTCCGCATGCGTGGTAACATCCCACTGCGGCGCGCGCCTCTCAGCTCCAGCATACCGTGACGTAACATCCCGCGAGCCTGGGAACCCTTCACGCACGGACGTAAAAGGCCGACCACAGCTAGAGGATGCGCCCCCTCTCCCGCACTAGGAACCAAGCCAAGGCACGGTGCCTCGCATGCCTGGCCGCACTGGCAATGCCTGCCGTCAGTCCCGGCCTCCGCCTCCCTACTCTAGACCCAACTCCAACCGTCGCGCGTGAACTCCAAAATTCGGCCTCCGGATAGAGAGCCCAACTCCGAGCTCCAGCCTCCACCTCCCTACTCTGGACAGAGAGCCCAACTTCGGACTCGCCGCCAACCCCGGGTCGAGCTGCCACCTACTCCGGACTCGTCCCCAGCCTCGGACCGGAATCGCCGCCAACCCTGGGTCAAGCCGCCGCCTACCCCGGACTCCACCTACTCCGGCCTCCGCGTCCGGGCTCCACCTACTCCGGCCGCAACCCCGGTCTCCGCCGCTTCAACTCTGAACTCGGCGCCAACCCTGGGTCAAGCCACTGCCTACTCCGGACTCGTCCCCAGCCTCGGACCGGACTCGCTGCCAACCCCAGGTCAAGTCGCTGCCTACCCCGGACTCCACCTACTCCGGCCTTCACGTCCAGGCTCCACCTACTCCGGCCGCAACCCCGGACTCCGCCGCTTCAACCCTGGCCGCAGCGCCGTGTACCCCAGACTCCGCCCGCAGCGCCCGGACTCCACCTCCGGACTCCGCCTCCGGACTCCGGAACCCCGGCCTCCGCGCTCGCCTACTCCGGATCTCTGCTAGGTCCGAGGGGAGGGACCGAACGCCTAGACTCCGCCTCAGGACTCCGGAACCCTGGCCTCCGCGCACGCCTACTCCGGATCTCTACTAGGTCTGAGGGGAGGGACCCGAACTCCGGCTGCTGCATGCCCTCTCCCCCTCCGAATTCGAGGACTCCGGCACCAGAGTGCCCGCTTCGTCGCAATGCCCCTTCGCCCCTACTCCGGGTGCCACCGAGCCACAACGCCGCGCCTCTGCCTATTCCGGAACCCCACCGGCCCTGCACGTATCCCGGGCGTCGCGTACTCCGGAAGGGGCAAGCGCGAGCGAGATGAGGTGCAGCTGAAAGAAGGGAAGGGGGAAAAGGGGTGGGCGGCGGCGCCTTTTATACACCCATGGGCTTAACTGCTGCCTCGGGCGAATAAAGCAGCCAAAAATATATATGTAATATAAAAAATAATAATAAAAAACAATAATAATAATATTAATAACAAAAAAAATCGACAACTCCGGATGCGCCTGAGACAGCGTGCAGATGTCAGGCCGGAGTAGCCCGAGGTCTGGATGCACCGGGCTCGCCCTACTCCAGGCTCGCCGCCCCCTCGGAACGCGCGTGAACGATGAGACGGAGTAGCACGCATCTACTCCGGACAGCGGTCGACCTCCGGACGAGCCAATCGCCCCCGACGTGCTCGTCTATGCCACACACTTCGTCTACTCCGGCCAGCGCCTAGGCTTCGAACTGATCCGCGTGCTACGTCAAGCCTAGGCAACGCGAGCACACTTCGAATGCCGTATAAGCTCCGGACACGCCGCCCACCGCGGACACCGCGCGTACCCCGGGCGATGTGTGGATTCCGGATGCATGGTCTACTTCGGGCAAGCGCACCCTCCTGGCGCATGTCCTACCCCGGGCGCATGTCCGACTCCGGGCAAGCATATGCTCCGGGTGCATGCCCGACTCCGCGCGAGCACATGCTCCGGGCGCATGTCCAACTCCGGGCTCGCAGCTACTCCAGACATGTCGCCTGCTCCAGTAGCATCGCTGTCTCCACGCGTGCTGTCCTACTCCGGGTGTTGTGCGTCTACTCTGGCTAGCACATCTGCTCTGGGCATAAACTCCGAACGGGCGCAGACGAGCAGCACGGGTACTCCGGGCACAGCCCGAGAGTACACCAGATATGACCTGAGTCAACTCTGGACACAGCCCACGTGTGCTCCGGAGTAGCCCGAGCGCTCTCCGGACGCAGCTCGCACTTGCCCTGGATGTACAAGAACGATATTTCCCAGCAGCCGAACGGATCCGACATAAAAAGTACCTTCTACAAGTTTTGACCTCACGGCCTCCCCCACGACTCCCCTGTGTCTCAACCAGTGGGCCAAAGTGGGCTTCGTGCAAGCAACAAAGTAGAAGCCAACATAAGCGCATCTGGAACACGGCAAATAAGAAGAGCTCGAGCCCTAAACCGGCTGCCCTCGACTCTTGTCGGACTGGACTGCCCCTCAACCGTCCTCAGACTCCAAGCGTGCGCTCTCCGAGCGTGTGTTCTCCTAGCGTGGCGTCCGCTGTCCTTGACACACGGGCTCTGCACTGGCAATGAGAGTGAAATTGATCTAGGCACTCGTGACAAGCCTTTGAGATCCGATCCGGGCGGGTGTACCCGTGCACGTGCCGCATGGTACAGGAACCATGGGTTTGACCTAGTTAAACGCTTACTTGTCATCGTGGTGTGGGGAGCCATGCATCGGCAACTCGAGGGCACGGGTAGCTAGAAAGCTGTTAGTATGGGGTCGACCTGAACCCGAATGCAATGCTTTGGCACTGAGTATGAAAGGCTCGCTTACCAAATACAGACGGAGAGACGGGAGATCAACTCTGGGGGTGAGCCTCGTTAGTTCGGGCCGTGCGTCAACCCCTTCTTAGGGGTATAATGCTGGTCCAGACGGGCGCTTCTTGACCGCCCGCACCGGCAAGGGGCTACTGTTGTGCGAGGGGTCCCCGCGCATCCCGAACGGAAACGAGTAACGCTAAGGTGTGTACTCGCTATAAACTCACATCTGTCTCCTTTGCAGTTATGAGGAACTAGTGTCCGCGTGACAGTCCAGACCACGAGTGCTGACGCATGCGAAGTGTAAGCGTAGGCGCATGCGGGGTGCAAGCATAGGCGCGGGTCCATGCGGAGTACGCGGAGTACAAGCGCGGGCGCTGGAGCACGCGGAGTACAAGCGCAGGCATGGGTGTATGCGGGGTACGCAGGCTACAAGCGCGGGCACTGGAGCACGCGGAGTACGGGGAGTACAAGCGCAGGCGCGGGTGTACGCGGGGTACGCAGGCTACAAGCGCAGATGCACCCGGAGTACAGGCCCCTGCGCGACGACTCCAACGTACGACAACGTTCGACAACTCAAAGTGCGAGCGACCCCCGGGCGAGGCCCGATAGCGTGACGTCCCATACGGCGTGTCGTACTGGACATCACATAGATGCTAGGGTATATGCCTTCACGATCGATGTACGAATGACCTACGAGCCCTCGTCCGTACGGCGGACAAGGGGTAGGACCGTAACCTGCCTAGGGGCATAATTGTAATTTGGCATTATGCTTCCCGAGGCCTATAAATAGGGGAGCACCCCCAAGTTGGGGGTACGGAATACAAGTCGCATCAACTTCTTGGCTTTCTGAATTTTCTCTAGGTGTTCGCTCACTGTCGTGCGCTCCGTTTCGCTGTCCCTCGTGCACACCCGGGTGACCCAGCACTCAACCGGGGGTGCCACAAGTTTACTGTCCAACCACGTAGTCGACGACAAGTCCATTTAATGTCATGACCCACTAGTCATGATACAAAAACAAAGCCCTAATATGCTAGTATTTATATCCGTCACAATTAGCAACATATATCACATATAATCAAGCATATCATCACATTCATAACCATGGCATCAAGTAATTGAGGAATCTTAGAAAGTGATGAGGACATCTCCCACACTATCATCCAAGGACCAATCACCCGTTCCCGTGCCCGACGACTTAATCATGAGGTGCGTTCGTTTCTTACTATCCATAATTATGTGGCTAAGGATGAGATGCTACTTAATGGTGATATTTTGATTCTTAGGAACATGGGAGAAGCACCACTGGACCAACCACAAGAGGATGAGGCGCCACCCCAAGTCAAGTCGGACTCCACTTCAACTTCGAATTCGGTTCGGTTTTCAGCAAACAGCACCTACATAAATGGGGCATAATTTTCTCATACGGAGTCCGATTGAAGAGTTCTTGTATGTGTTGGAAAGTTAACAACGACACCTTTCCAATGGATCTAATGCCACATTATGAATAATTACAGAGACATTGAAATTGTCAGAACAAGTCGTCAGGTGCTGCGACACCGTTTTGGGCCACTTCGGGCCTTGTTTTCGTTTCGGGTTTTAAGCCCAGGTTTAGGGTGAAACTCTCAGAAACCCTAGGTATAAATACTTGGTAGCCATCATTGTTTAGGGTGGGTTTTGCTTAGAATTATTCTGCCATCGCAGTCTCGCTGATTTCATCAGTTTGTAGAACCCCACTTCGAGTAATCAACAATCATCTCGTTTGTGAGATTGCTTCTACTGTGTTCTTGATTCGCATGCAGGGATAAGCCTTCTTGGCGAGGTCAACCGCGTGTGCGCGTGGTTGATAACCAACGGAGCCGTGGTGTAGCGAACGCAGGGTTCGGATCAGTTCTGATTGGAAGCCGGGTCGTCAACGTCGAGTTCTCCACAATCGTGATTATCCCTTCCTGACGGAAGATCGGGCACCCCCGTGCGCATCAAGTGGTATCAGTGCTTCGGTTGCCCATCAGGTATCATTGTATCCAATTAGTTTTGCCATCGTCCCAGAACTCCAGATATAGCCAAAAAAAAATTGTAGTCCTATAGGGCATATCACCTTCACTGTCCAAGAGCTCCGAGCCGTTGCAATTTCGTCACAGTGTCGTATTGCTGAGTTCTGATTCATAGTCAACATCCAGTTGCTGGTTTAGACTTGTGTTCTTAGTTGCGAGTCATTACTTAGGGTTTGAGATATCCGAATACAACTCTGAACCCAAGTCGGAGTCGAATTCATAGTGCCTCGGTAAAACGGCCATAACTTTGTCATACGAACTCCGTTTGAGCTCTACCACCCGTCAAAACGACCGGAACGAAAAGTTACATCTGATTCCCACCCACTTCGTCGGTTTCAATGAAATCTTCGAGGCCAAATTCGCCTTGGAAAATAGAGTTCTGGAAGTTTTATTCCCATATAGTCTGTTTTTTCCCTTTCGCTTGATTCTTTGAGCAGTTTTGTGAAAAAAAAGAAAAAAAAGAAAAAAAATAGTGAAGAAAAAGAGAAGAAAAAAAAAGAAGAAGAAGAAGAAGAAAAAAAACCTTGGTATACTTCTGTTTCTTGGTACTTTGGTATACTTCTGTGCCTATACTCGTTTCTAGGAACACGTTTAGGCCAGCAACTGAGACAAGTACCTTGAATTATTATTGAGCTTTACTAACTGTTGTCGAACTTTGCTAATCCTTGCTACCAAATTGACCTTCCAAGCTCCACTCTCTTCTGATCAGTACAGTTTCAACCCGGCAATCGCTACACTCACGTCTTCAACGGTATCACAAACAAGCCACCGGTTGTACCACCTGCTACGTTGGTAAGAACTTTGTAAGAGCATGGTTAGACGCTTGAGTGAGAGCGACTCCACATCCTAGTAGTTCGTAGGAGCTTTATACATTTGTGTGTTCCTTGTTTTCACTAACCATGACAGGATCACCAGCGGCACATCAAGATGATGGAGATGAATGTGTTTCTAAGTTAGAGCTTCAAACGATGCTGCGAGATATCAATGCAAATATTAGCAAGAGCAACCAAGATAATGAGCATCGATTAGAGAGGATAGAGAGGAGTATCGCCACCCTCATCACCAGGATAGATAACCTAGAGAAGCAGCCACCTTCCGATAGAGCTGAATCAGAGGATCTCGAGGCGGATGACACTGATCAAGATGAGGATGAGTATGACCGAGCTGCCGCCAGAGCAGGACTTTCAGCTGGAGGTCGCCCCGCTCCTCACGCGGCACATCAAGAACGACGACAGCCACGTCGACAAGGTAGGGGAGGTAACGACACAAATCCTCGTCCTAGACGTGCACATGATGATTATTATGCTAATGTTAAGTTCAGTATACCATCTTTTGCTGGTTCCTATGATGCTGAAGTTTATTTGGATTGGGAGATGACAGTCAAGCAAAAATTCAATTCCCATCTAGTTCCAGAAATTAATAGAGTTAGACAAGCCACAAGTGAGTTCACTGATTTTGCTATCATTTGGTGGAATGAATTAGTAAAAGCTGGTTTAGCACCTGATACATGGCCTAGGTTAAAGAGAGCTATGCGTAGTAGATTTGTTCCTCCCACCTATAAACGTGAAATGCGCAAAAAATTGCAACGCTTAAACCAAGGAAATAGATCTGTTGAGGAGTACTACCAAGAGCTACAAATAGGAATGTTGCGTTGTGAAGTAGTTGAGGATGACGAGGATAAAATGGCAAGATTCTTTGGGGGATTAAGGCTTGAGATACAAGACATAGTTGACTATAAGGATTATAACTCTCTCAATAGATTGTTCCAGCTTGCTATGTTGGCAGAAAAAGAATTGCAGGGAAGGCAGCAAAAGCCAAAGAGCAACTTCGGCGACACAAGATCGATGCCTGGAACGGTCAAATCAGCTCCACCTCCTCCTGCACGGTCTGCTGCCCCCTACATGTCTAGGGCGCGTTCAGCAGCACCGGCATCGTCACAAGCGCCAGAAGAGAAGACTAAATCAGCAGGTTCCCCTGCCCTGGTAAAGAGCTCTTCATCGGTTGCTTCCACGGGCCGCTCCCCCGGGACTATCTGCCATAACTGCAAAGGGAAGGGCCACTTTATGAGGGACTGTCCAGCCCGCGACGGACATTCCTTGCTACAGAGGACGGTGGGTATGTTAGTGCTACTGATGTTGAGGATGATTCTGCCATTGGGGCTAACCATGCAGGTGGCGATGAGACGGGAAGTGATGGCGAGGAGATTCTAGGCACGGCCGCCACAGAGAAATATCAGGCCTTAATTGTACAACGTGTGTTGAGCACCCAAGTGGAACAAGCGGAGACCCTACAACGACATAACTTGTTCCAAATGTACCTCATTGTCAAGGATCGCCGCGTTCGCGTCATAATTGATGGAGGAAGCTGCAATAACTTGGTGAGCTCAGACTTGGTCAACAAACTTGGCTTGACCACACGTCCACATCCTCATCCATACCATATTCAGTGGTTCAACAATAGCGGTAAGGTTAAGGTAACACAATCTGCGAGAGTGCACTTTTTCATTGGTACATACCATGACTTTGCTGATTTTGATGTGGTACCTATGCAAGCATGCTCACTTTTATTAGGACGTCCATGGGAATTTGACACCGATGCCACCCATCATGGTCGAAGTAATAAATACACGTTTATGCATAAGGGAAAGAAAATTACTTTACTTCCTATGACACCCATTGAAATTATGCAATGTGAGAAAGAGGGAGCTGAAAATAGCAAGAAGGAGAGTGCACTGCAATCTGAAAATCAGCAAGTTGCTAACACCGTTTTCCCAACTAAGAAAGAGAAGAAAGTAACAAGCTCTAAGTCTGAGGGAATTAAATTGAAGGGGGGTGTTATGCTTGCTACCAAATCTGATCTTATTGATATTAATGAGCTTGATTCTCCTTTCTATGCCTTGATATGCAAGGAAGCGTTGTTTTCATTTGATGATACCTCTAGTTTTTTGCCTCCTGCTGTTACTAACCTTTTGCAGGAGTATAAGGATGTGTTTCCAGCAGAGATACCCCCGGGGCTGCCACCTATTCGAGGTATTGAGCATCAAATCGACTTAATCCCAGGAGCAACATTACCAAACCGTGCTGCATATAGAACAAATCCGGAGGAGACTAAAGAAATTCAGCGCCAAGTCCAAGACCTTCTGGACCGTGGGTATGTGCGCGAGAGCCTTAGCCCATGTGCTGTTCCTGTTCTTTTAGTTCCTAAGAAAGATGGCAGTTGGCGTATGTGTGTTGATTGTAGAGCCATTAACAATATTACAATAAGGTATCGTCATCCTATTCCTAGGTTAGACGACATGCTTGATGAGTTGAGTGGTTCTATCATTTTTACAAAGATCGACTTGCGTAGTGGGTACCACCAAATTAGAATGAAATTGGGGGATGAATGGAAAACAACTTTTAAAACTAAGTTTGGTTTATATGAGTGGTTAGTCATGCCTTTTGGATTAACTAATGCACCTAGCACTTTCATGCGTCTCATGAATGAAGTTTTAAGAGTATTTATTGGAAAATTTGTGGTTGTCTACTTTGATGATATCTTGATATATAGCAAGTCTAATGATGAACACTTGAACCATTTGCGTGCTGTTTTTAATGCATTGAGAGATGCACGCTTGTTTGGTAATCTTGAGAAGTGTGCCTTTTGCACGGACCGTGTCTCTTTTCTTGGCTATGTTGTCACTCCACAGGGTATTGAGGTGGATGAAGCGAAAATTGAAGCCATCAAGAGCTGGCCGACCCCTCAAACTGTCACACAGATGAGAAGCTTTCATGGACTTGCAGGATTCTACCGGCGGTTTGTGAAGAATTTCAGCACCATCGCTGCCCCATTGAACGAGTTAACAAAGAAGGGAGTTTCCTTCCAATGGGGTCCAGCACAAGAACAAGCTTTTAACATGCTTAAGGAGAAGCTTACACATGCCCCTCTACTCCAACTCCCCGACTTTGGTAAGACTTTTGAGCTTGAATGTGATGCCAGTGGTATTGGGATAGGAGGAGTGCTGCTACAAGAAGGTAAACCCGTTGCTTATTTTAGTGAGAAATTGAATGGGCCAACTTTGAACTACTCTACTTATGATAAAGAGTTATATGCTTTAGTTCGGGTGTTAGAAACTTGGCAACATTATCTTTGGCCTAAGGAGTTTGTCATTCATTCTGATCATGAATCCTTGAAACATATTAGAAGTCAAGCAAAATTAAATAAACGACATGCAAAATGGGTCGAGTTTATAGAGTCATTTCTATATATTATTAAGCACAAACGGGGTAAAGACAATGTCATTGCTGATGCTTTATCTAGGCGATTTACTATGTTATCTCAACTTGATCATAAAATTTTTGGCCTAGAGACAATAAAAGAGTTATACGCCACTGATTCAGACTTTAGAGATGCCTTTGAAAACTGTAGAGAGGGTCGAACATGGAATAAGTATGTGCTGAATGAAGGATTATTATATCGTGCTAACAAGCTATGCATCCCAGCTAGCTCCATTCGCCTTTTGTTCTTACAGGAAGCTCATGGAGGTGGTTTGATGGGACACTTTGGAGTTAAGAAAATAGAAGACGTGCTGTCCACACACTTCTTTTGGCCAAAGATGCGGAGGGACGTCGAGCGCTACGTCTCACGCTGCACTACATGCAACAAAGCTAAGTCACGCTTAAACCCCTATGGCCTTTATATGCCCCTTCCTATTCCTAGTGTTCCTTGGGAGGATATATCGATGGATTTTGTCTTAGGATTACCTATGACAAAACGGGGGAGGGATAGTATATTTGTGGTGGTGGATCGATTTTCTAAAATGACACATTTTATACCCTGTCATAAGAGTGATGATGCTACAAATATTGCTGATTTATTTTCAGGGAAATCATTCGCCTCCATGGAATTCCCAACACCATTGTTTCCGATCGGGATGTGAAGTTCTTGAGCCACTTTTGGAGAAGCTTATGGAGCAAGTTGGGGACTAAGTTGTTATTTTCTACTACATGCCACCCACAAACCGATGGGACAAACGGAGGTTGTTAATCGTACCTTATCCACAATGTTGCGGGCTGTTTTGAAGACAAATTTAAAGATGTGGGAAGACCGTTTACCTCATGTGGAGTTTGCATATAATCGATCGGTACATTCTACCACCAAGGTGAGCCCTTTTCAGGTAGTGTATGGATTTAATCCACGTGCACCCATTGATCTTTTGCCATTGCCTACTTCTAAACATGTGCATTTGGATGCTAAAACACGTGCTGATTTTATTCTGAAAATCCATGCAACAACTAAAGAGAACATTGCAAAGATGACCGAAAAGTATAAACTTGCTGGTAGTCAGGGTAGGCGCCATTTATCCTTTGAACCAGGCGATCTTGTTTGGTTACACTTGAGGAAGGATAGATTTCCAGAACTAAGAAAATCCAAATTGATGCCTCGAGCTGATGGTCCTTTTAAGATAGTTAGGAAGATTAACGATAATGCATACAAGCTTGAGTTGCCTGCAGGTTTTGGGGTTAGTCCCACTTTTAACATTTCAGATTTGAAGCCTTACTTGGGAGAAGAAGATGACCTTGAGTCGAAGACGACTCCAATTCAAGAAGGGGAGGATGATGAGGACATCTCCCACACTATCATCCAAGGACCAATCACCCGTTCCCGTGCCTGACGACTTAATCATGAGGTGCGTTCGTTTCTTACTATCCATAATTATGTGGCTAAGGATGGGATGCTACTTAATGGTGATATTTTGATTCTTAGGAACATGGGAGAAGCACCACTGGACCAGCCACAAGAGGATGAGGCGCCACCCCAAGTCAAGTCGGACTCCACTTCAACTTCGAATTCGGTTCGGTTTTCAGCAGACAGCACCTACATAAATGGGGCATAACATTCTCATACGGAGTCCGATTGAAGAGTTCTTGTATGCGTTGGAAAGCTAACAACGACACCTTTCCAATGGATCTGATGCCACGTTATGAATAATTACAGAGACATTGAAATTGTCAGAACAAGTCGTCAGGTGCTGCGACACCATTTTGGGCCACTTCGGGCCTTGTTTTCGTTTCGGGTTTTAAGCCCAGGTTTAGGGTGAAACTCTCAGAAACCCTAGGTATAAATACTTGGTAGCCGTCATTGTTTAGGGTGGGTTTTGCTTAGAATTATTCTGCCATCGCAGTCTAGTGATTTCAACAGTTTGTACAACCCCACTTCGAGTAATCAACAATCATCTCGTTTGTGAGATTGCTTCTACTGTGTTCTTGCTTGTGTTCTTGATTCGCATGCAGGGATAAGCCTTCTTGGCGAGGTCAACCGCGTGTGCGCGTGGTTGATAACCAACGGAGCCGTGGTGTAGCGAACGCAGGGTTCGGATCAGTTCTGATTGGAAGCCGGGTCGTCAACGTCGAGTTCTCCACAATCGTGATTATCCCTTCCTGACGGAAGATCGGGCACCCCCGTGCGCATCAGAGAGCTTTGCATTCTTTCCTTGCAGGTATAATACCCTTGATCACACCGAGGATCATCTTTGTAAAATTCTTTGTTGCCCAATCCTATAAACAAAAATACTGGAACGCCAGAAACCAATGAAAAGAGGCAATCAATCAATACCAGTAAAACAAATGATGATACTATGCATGAAATGCATCCTAAAATGTAGGAATTGTAATTATCAAACAAATGCAATTAGTTCCATTCAATTTGGATTTGTATAACTAAATATATGAATTTTTCAAGTTTCAATTTTAAATTTTAGGGTTCGTGCAAAGTTTATGAATTTTGAAATTTTTCATAACAGTAAAATGAATGTAACCTCTACCATTAAATTAGACATATTAAAGGATGAATCTACATAAAAGAATCAACTCATTTGGAGTTAATATGAATTTTCTACAAATTTTATAATTTTTAGGTATTTTTATTCATTTTCTATCTTTTTCTCGTTGAAGAAAATACATTAAAAACATTTTATACCAAGCTAAGTTCTAGCCTCTGTGACTGACCAGTGGTGCCAAAGGTTAGCCCCCGTTGGTCAAGCTAGGTCGACTGATCATTAGGCTTTTGGGCCCACTGATCATACACAATTCACTAACAATTTTTCTCCCTTTTTATTTCTCATCTCTGTGACATAAGGGGTCTACTTGGTAGGATTTTTATTTCCTTTTTCCTTAAACCAAAATACTTAAGCAACGGGGGGCCCAACTATCATACACACCGAATGATTTAAATGTTTAAGCATTGGGGCCCATGTGGCAACGGCTCGGGACCCCCAACGGTTATAACCACTAACGGTCTAACTGTTGGGATTTGCTGGTCAGACCGGCGATTAGCCACTCGCAATCCCGAGTAGTTGACACGGTGGCGAGGAGGCACCCTGTCACACCCCGGCTTTTCAAACCCTGCAAAGCATGGCATTGCATTAAGCTGAAATCTAAATTATGCATGGCGCCCCACATGAAATAATATTCATAAAAATCCCAACAAATTTCCCAAGATTAATTGTAACTATACTAGACCAAATATGCAAAAAAATATGAGGACCTTCAATTCAAAACTATTAAAATAATTCAAATACCGTCTTAAACTATTTTTGAAAAATTAGCAAAACCCTAAGTTTGAGGCTTCAGAAAAATCATCAACAATCATGGAGGGTATATTTTATCCCATATATCTCAAAACCAAACCTAGGAAAAAATTTCTTTTTTTCTTTTCAAAAATTTTATTGTATCTAGATCCAATTCCATTCCTGGAATCGAACACTAATTTAAAGCTGGTTCCATTAACCAAATGTTGCATGTGCTCCTTTCAATTTCATGACTCCCTATAGAACTCATGTGGACATCTAATTTCCCTCTAGAATCTATTCTTCAGCACACCCCATCACCTGCCAACCAAGACCGAGATGAGTTAAATTCTAGTAGTGCGGGTTTGCTATTGATCCCTCTCTCTCTTCTACCAAATATCTGCACTATTTTCTTGCCACTGCACAAATTGGTGCCAACCTCCCCTGTTGATCTATCACAGCCTCCCGACATGAACAGTGACATGAAAAGTACCCCATCTACAGTACCTCTTGATGAACAGTACCCCATCTACAGTATCATATACGGTGCCCAACCTTGCTACGGTTTTACCTTCAATAGTGGGTGATGCCCAATTTTCCTTGTTCCCTTCAATAGTGAACGGTGCCCAACTTGCTGCAACTCCACAACTCCACAATGTGAACTTCGCTGCCTCCTCCTCTATTTAAGCCAAGCAACTTCCCTCCCTCTCAATTCCCAACCAGCCCGAGCTCATCTTCTCTACCTACTTCATCTACTAGCCTCTCTTTCTTCCCCATAAAATTAGCTCCCATCTGTACATGTTTTCCCAAGGCTAAGCTCTACCTGCTTTCTTCTCCCAAGCTCCAAGTTGAAGCAAGTTGCCCCGAGCTCTCTCCTGTTCTTTATCCTCTCCTTTGTCCCTACTCGAGCTGCATTTTCTCTCTCACCCAGTTTCCTCTCCTAGCTAGAAACCTCAGAAGTCTATGTCTTCTCCATTGTAACTCCGATCGAATAAATTCTTTCTTTGATGATCTCATAAATTCCAGAACTATCCATTATGGTAACTTTAATAATTTTTGAAAGGTTTGGAATTTAAATTTTGAAAATATTTCAAATACATATGCTATGTTGATACATCTTGCTCAAGATTAGTCCCGGACAAATCAATTCTTTTACATAAAAATATTCAAAATAAACAAATAAATAAATCTAGCATGATAGGCTCAGTGACACTTTAAAACTCTGATTCCTCTAGGTAAAGCTAACAGAAATCATGATGCGCTTTGAAACCTTTACCTTGCTAGGGTATATATATTTGTATATACATACATATATATATATATATATATGCAATCATTTCCATAGCACCTAATGCCTCATGGTATCTGCATCATCTTTTTTTACCATGTCATGTCATTTAAATCTTATTTGGGTTTCTCTAGCTTGGTGGTTTATTCGACTCTCTCCCGACGTGTAGTTGATAGAGTGAGGTACGTGCGCCAGGAGGATTTGGAATCACCCCCGTGTCAGGAACAGAACCAGGAACTGTCAGGCAAGCATTTCTCACCTTGACCATGTTGAAACCTATATGTGATAAACTTAAGTATTTTGCTTACGAATGTGCATGCTATGTTTGTAACAATACTATGTTAAGTAAGAGTAGTTATGACCTATAGATGCATTGCCAAGGATCCGACCTGAAATGCTTTTGTAGCCCTAGTATTAGACATTGGACATTGTAGTTCCAGTGAGGTACTAGACATATAGGTTGTAAGCCAAGCCTAGTCCCACGCTAGAACAAAACTCAAAAAAAATATTACGAGGTTGGGAATTACTTTTGGTTCGGGAAAACAAAACCCTTGAGGTGACGTGAGTCGCGCAGGGCGGATGTTAAAAAAAATATGTTTACCAAAAATCCAAACTAAAAGGGGAGATGATTTTGATTCGGGTAAGAATTTTAAGGGCAGTTTGGGGATGTTGATGTAGCATGTGGTGGCATGATTGTTGGGATTGAGTATGGAGTCTTGCTCAAATCAACCAATGACGGAGCCTAACTGCCGCTAAACCAGGTTCACCCCGTACGTCCACAAGGCCTTTGTGGGAAGGACTTGGCTTATTATCCCGTCAAGTATTAGAGCCTGGACCCGTGGGTAGTAGGAATAATTTGCTAGGTAGATTGGCATCCCTAGAGGACCTCCACGTAACTACGTAGGAAGTCATTTGACACAAAGGTAAGTCCACTTCGGGTTGTGGATCGGGAGTCACCGAGCACAAGTGGAGACTGGGTAGATCTTATTTAGCGGGTCCAGCTCTGGTATAAAAATAGATGAAAGGTCTCACTGTAATAACCTTACCGATACACCCCATGAAGTGTATTTGTAGTGCTCGACAACAAGGGGGACTTACATCTTCTGGGTAAAGCCGTACAATCTCTGTAGAGTGTTAAAATTTATTCGAATAGCCGCGTCCTAGGTTATGGACATGAACTGGCAAGGCCACACATTGGTTGACTGAGTTTTGTTTGCACAAACCTGGGAAAGGGACTAAGGACGTGGGCATGACGTGTCCACAGAGTGCAATTTATGCTACAAGGCGGGTCGCAAGGAATTGCAGAAGAAGGGCCTAGTCGTACTACAAGGGGTAGTACGGACAGGTACCGCGAACTTTAGATGGCAATAGGCGGAGCTAACGGGCTGAGACAAGAAAAGGAGGTAGTGGAAATTACTTCATGCGATGATACGATCATTGGAACTACTTTCAATTTCAAAACTGCCTTAGAATCTACTATCCTTATATTTAATTGAAAACTTACTTTTCTGCACAATATGTGACCTAGATTAGAGCAGTCTCCTTTGAATCAAACTCTCCATGAAATATAGCCGTATTACTCTCCTGTGGGACTTGCTTGCGAGTATATTCAATGTACTCACCTGGCTTGTTGATGTGGTGATGAGGACATGACCCCCATGGATATACCCACTGCCACCTCTACTACCACTACTTCAACTACGTCCGCTATAACGAACAAAAGGAGATTTGTGAAGATCGTGAAGAACAAGCGAGGATTCAAGTTCAAGCTCTCAAGAGGAGGAGGGAATGGAGTTCATGTGAGTATGCCCATATCCCACATGAATTGGTGCTGTACAAGGAGTCTTCCCACATCAGCTTTGGTCCAAGGAGAGCTAGAGATAGAGTCCCATAAGATTTGGACTCTGATTTAGATTGCTGAGACAGCCCTGACTTAAAACATCTATATCTCGAGCATACGGACTCCGATTTGGGTGATCTTGGACTTTTTGGAAAGTTCATCTCGTGCTCTTTCCAACCTGTCCAACCCCATCTCCAAATTCATTATGAGCCGACCGCAACTACCAAAACAATCCGAGGCTGTCTATGAAACAGATCGCATCTTCTCTTTATATACCCCCTAGGATTCTCCCTTTAGTTTTGGGGTTTCATTGAGTTGTTTAGCTACTGCTACATTATCGCATCTACAAGTTGTGTAGGACTACCGCCTTGTTTAGATCGCCAGTGGAATCCAAATATACTTTCTTCTATCTCTTGTGCCAATTTAATACTCACAATTTCAGATTGCAATCCTAGTTCTTGCTGGTTCTTCGGTTGCTTGCAGGAACTCAAACTTCGTTGTTCAGGTTGATCGCGCCTACGGTAAGGTTAATAACCATCGGAGGTTGGTTTAGCGATTGCTAAGGCGTATCGTCGCGTACGGTATAGTCAGATCGTCAAGGTCAAACTCCACCAAATCGATAGTTACCTTCGTCTCATCGAAAGATCGGGCCACCATCTCATCAAGTGATACCTCAGAGCTCAAGTTGATCGGCGAGAGTTTACTGTTTTTCATTGATTAGATGTGTTTGTCCTATTGTCCACAAAAAAAGCCAAAAAATAGTAGGTTAGATTCATTTTCCCTTGTCCAAACCAATATGAGCCTCACAATTTTTATCATAGTTCTTGCATTCTTGAACTTTTGCTGCGTTGATCGTGTCGAGTTGCTGGATTAGATTGGTTCATAATTAAAAAATTTCTACTAGATCAAACCTTGTTTTGTTGCTTCTAGTTCTCCCTGCAGAAAATCAGAAAAAGAGGGTGACGACGCCAAGGTCACTTGCATCTTTGCTTGACCAAACCAATAGCAGATTGGATCTGATCTACAAGCTTTTGGAAAGTGCAACACAACAGGAAAGGTTTTGCTTTGGAGTTCAAGTTGAACTAGGCAAAGGAATCATCTTGTAAGGCTTGGTCTTCTATCTCTAACCATTGGGAAAGGACTTGACTGACCCAAAGGACTCCTCCACATCCTTAAGAAGGCCTCTGGACAGATCTCCCACCAAGAATTGGATTGGAGTTCAAGTTACAACTTGTTTTGGATTCAGATTCAAACTCCAAGTCAAATTCGGACTGAAAATTCAAATTGCTCAGAAAATTCTGAAAAAATTCTGTAAAATCAGGAATAAATCCAGGAGTCTACTGTTAAATGTTTAGTGCAATCCAACGAGTGGTTTGGGAGAAAAAACAAATTTAAGTTTCAGCCTCCTGCCAATTTCCTGCCACGGCAACGTTTCTGGAGATTTCTGCTGCCGTGGCAGCCCTGTGGCAGAACCCTGTTTTCTTGTGTTGCACATATCTTTTGCTCTGTTTGGGATTTTTCTGAGGTGTAAAAAAATTCAAAAAAATATATAGAAAGAGTAAGAAGCCACACAAAAGGCCACCGCAAAAAAAAACCTCAGAAATTTTCCTGTTGCTTTCTCTTCGTTTCCTTGGTTTCTATCGCTTCGGTGTCTAGGCCTAGTTAAATTTTTGCTCGTTCTACTCTAAGTCCAGCAACTAGCACTGGTATTTTTGAGCATCTTTTCAACTTTGCATAGCTACTTTGATCATTTGCTCGTCCTTGCTACCATATTGAAGCCAACCAAGCTCCACCTTCCTATACTGTACTTTGTTCGGTCACCTTGGTAATCACTATACTAATCTTTTGATCATTGTTGACACTGCCAAAGGCCGACAACCACTGCAGCATGGTAAGGACTGGTAAGAGCTTGGTACTTGCTACCGAATTATTGAGATTCCTTCTACCCGACCACCACCACTCTAGTAGTTGATAGGAACTATATACACATGTGTATTTTTCTTGTTCGCTACTAACCATGACAGGTACAACACGGAAAATGATGATGAGATCATCATGGGCTTCTTCCATAGCCCTCGACGATGAAGAAAGAGGTGCACCCATCCATGACTACACCTACACTTCGATGGGTACAACCACGCGGCTCAGGGAACAGTGAGATTGATACGGAGGCTCCCGATCTTCATGATTTGGACAAGGGTAAATAGCTAAGCCTAGATGGAAACCCACCCCAACAACAAACTCCAACGAGAAAGCCTTTGGGGAACGAGGAACCAAATCAACCAAGCTCTCAATTGAATGCCACGTTTACCACTCGGAGGCACGCACCGATCCGTTCAATCCAAAGGAAAGAAAGGCCTAAGGTGGAACTCCCAAACCTAGAGGGATGAACCCTAGATTAGGAGCTAAGCTCACTTTTAGTCTTAATATCAAGTCTAAACACTAATTAGAGAGGGGTACGGGGTATTTATAGTCTAACCCGCCACTTAAGGGATTACATGGGCCGTGGCCCGTTTTCCTGCGCGTAGGCAGATCCAGACTGTCCGGATTGGGGCCGGACTGTCCGGGTGGCCGGAGTGTCCGGGCTGACCTCCGGGCTGAACTCCGGGTTTTCCAGAGAAGATTCGGACCCTCAGCCGGAGTGTCCGGGTTGGGGCCCGGGATTTCCATAGGAGATCCGGACACCCACCCGGAGGGTCCGGGCTGAGGTCTGGCTCGGATCCGGAGGGTCCGGGCCTCAGCTGGACAGTCCGGGCCTCAGCCGGACAGTCCGGGTCTTCTTCTTCAGTGGACGTCCAGAGGGTCCGAGGCAGGAGTTCGAGCGTGGTTGAGCTTGAAGATTGGAGTCCCTTCCTTGGTCCCCCTGCCCCGGGCATGGTTGGGCTTGATACTTGGCGCCTCTCTCTTGCTCCGACCTCTCTCCACCTTGGGCTTGGTGCTCTGAAACTGTCCCTTGGTTCCTTTGCCTTCCACCTTGGTCGGTTCTTGGTACCTTGGCATATTTAGAGTCAAAGCATTAGGTAGCAAACCATTCAAGGTAGGATTAGATGGGCACGTGTAAAGGAGAAGATTCACCTCTTAATGCCATGTCTTGGCGACATAAGGATCCATAAACATGTCACTTCGATTTGAATAGCTTGATAGAGTGTTGTCCATGGTGATGTCCGCATCTTTCCCCCCTTGTTGAAAAGGAGTCGTCCTCGACTCCGCTCCTTCAATGCTCAAGAGGGATGATGTCCAAGCTTCTTTCCTTTGATTCCTTGCACCGACGTCGCCGTTGTAGTTGGTACTCCATGGCGTTATTTCTCCTTCCATGATGTACATCAAGCTGACAATGAAGAAGAAACAACACTCAAAGAGTAGACCATCCTTAAAGTTCATGAGAGGGTTGTCACAAGGGAAAGAATTCACCTTGGTGAGGTTTCGTCGTGCTTTCCTTCCTAGCTCTTGACGTGTAGCGGTGCTTGGCACGAACATTTCTTGGATGCTCAAGCTTCTTTTGGTCAGCTCATGTTGTTCAGAGTTGGAGATGTAAACGTTGTTTCCTGCACCAACACTAGACAAAACAAATATCGTGTATGCGTGGTAGATAAACACGTCATCCACCATGAAGTGTCCTTTCTTTCGCATATCACCATTAGCACAAAACATGAATAGCAAATATAATGTGTATGCATGGGAGATGTATATGTCATCCATTTTAACTTGTCTTTTGTTGTGCACATTATTATTTGACTTAAAGGTGCATGGTAAATGTGATATATCAAACATGACATCCATGGCACCCCTATTCTTGTGATCCACATTGTGCAAACAAGTCAAATGAGTATGTTTCACATTGATTAAGTCAAATTCTCCTAAGGCATGTGAGAAGGTTCTAGAAACCTCCCCATTTTCAAGCATATTGTTGCAAGCAAGTCGATAGAAAGAGCAAGTGGTCAACATATTCGTTGCAACAAAGGGAGCAATTTGATAAAGTTCATTAGATGACACATTTAAGATATTAGCATAGTTACAAGAGGTCTTATGGAAAGAACAAGTAGTCATCATTTTTCTTGCAACGCATGTGGCATTGTCATCATCATGCATGGCAAAGTGTTCATGGCATGGTATATAAGTTGGATTGCCCAAAATATGCAATTTTAACATGGCAATTTCATTGCAAGAGATATTCATGCCATAAATCATAAACTTATCATCTATGCCATATTCACCAATTAAATTAAATTTATAAGGATAAGCATAGGTACTATTAAAAGATTTCAAAGATGTGATTTCGGAAATCTTAGCCATAGCACATGACAAAGTCAAAGGCTTATCAAACATGACATAGCATATGCAATGAGTAAGTGTGATTTTAGAAAGAACTTCATCATCTCTAATTAACTCCACGTGATTAGCATGTTTTGCAATCAAATCATTATATGGGTGAGTCAAAATGACATGGGAAGAAACATTAAGCTCATCTACATCATGCAAGTAATCAACATCTCTCACATTTGATTGTGAGACAATCATACCAACACCTTGAATGTTACCTTTGATGTCCTCCTCAGTTGAAGTAGGTGTCGATGATGGCATTGTCTCCTTGAAGCCTCCTTCCTCTTCTTGGCATAACCACGGGGTGGCAAGTTCTTTATCTTCCACCAGAATGAACTCTTTCGCCTCCAATGGCAGGGTCGGCTTGCTGAGAGTGGATGTCGCTTGGATCTTCAATTCCTGCACCAAACGAGAAACAACACTAAAAGGAGAGGGTAAGTAGTTAGTCTTTGACATGACCTCATTTGACCTATCAACTACCTCTCTCAACTCTTGTGGTCTCTCTTTCTCGCTCACAACCTCAAGGCACTCAATCTCACATTTGGTGGAGTCGCACATCTCTCTCTTTTTACCACTCTCTCTCAAGTTGGTTACGTGGCTCTCAACCTCACATGGGATTGTTTGCATCCAAGTTGATATGGTGGAGGTACTCTTGGTGCATTCATCTCCATGCGCCTCCTCGGTCGAAGGAAAAATCCCATGCTCGATCATCTTTTCGCTCGCCTCGCCGCCAAAGATGCAAGCGCCATTTTGGATAGCGCCATTCGCCACCATGGTTGAAGGAAAATTCCCATGCTCGACCAACTCCATACTCGCCTCCAAAGGTGGAGCCTTGGTCTCCTTGATAAGCTTCTCCTCTAGCCATTCCTCTTCTTGGGCCTTGATCACCTTGACTCGTTTCTCCGCCTCGAGAGCACCATCCAAGAGATCTAGCAAGCTCTGGAAGTTCCTGAGAGGGAGTGCAGAGATGATGTCGAAGTTTAATCCATCCTCAAGGTACTTCATCTCCGTTCTTGTGCTAAAACCACCGGCTCATCGCATTGCACGCTTCATCTCATTGAAGTATACTTGGACCGGCTTGTCCTCTTGCTTGAGGCACTCCACTTGGCAAAGTAGCTCCCTTGAGTACTTGGGTGGCACGAACTCATCTCGCATGAGTGTCTTCAAGCTTGTCCAATCGATGATGAGTTCCTTCATGGGAAGTAGATGCCACCATGTTGAAGCGTAGTCGTGGAAGTCCATTGTGGCTCGCTTGACTTCCTGACTTGTGGGTACTCGTTGAAGCTTGAGGAATTTCTCCATTCGCCATTCCCATTCAAGGTACTCCTCCGGGTCTCGAGTCCCATAGAATGGAATCTCTATGTAGTCTTCGGACTCTTGGATGCCGGGGAACTTGGTCTTGAAGAACTTGGGCATGGTGATCTTCGGCTTACCAAGCTTGTTCGCTATGCCATCATGGCAACCTTGTCGTCGAGGAGCTTCTTGTCGGTAGGTGCTTGTATGGCTTCTTTCATCCTCCTCCGTCCGTCGATGATGGCTTCTTCTCAAGCCTTTGGAGCTTCGGACGTCGAGGTTCTTGTCGGTGAAGTCCCTTGATGGATATGAACGAGGATGACTCGCCTCATTCGTTGAAGCACATGAGGCTTGAAGTGACATTGTAGAGTGTTGTGCTCCCCCTTGTCCATGTCTCTCCTTCTTGGCATCCATTTCGTGGTCAAATCTAAACATGGTTAGGATGCAAGCACAAAGGATATGTATGTGGTATATGTGGAAGTTGGAAACCTACGCTTTTCGCTCACCTCACTTACCACCGAAGTCCTTGTCTCCTTGGATTGAAGGATCGGAGGGCCGCGGAGGGTAAAGGTGTTCCACAAGAGGTAGTTGACAAGGTTCCAAGTCCCAAAAACTACCACACACAGTGGCTTATGTGGAGCTCGGAAAAGGTTAGCACAACACACACACACTAAGCAATTGGATAATGAGATATTGCAAAGATTAGTAATAATCCAAAATAGAACAATGCAATAAGAGTTGATCTCAAAGGATATAAGCGAAGCTCAAACAACTCACGCGCAAAGATAATGGGATTTGTGCAACCAAAGAAGTGAGCTAGTACAAAATGTTCCTAGCGAAGACTATAAGCTCGTGTTGCACAAATACAAAGAAAGACGCTAGCTCGATTGCAAAGTTTGTAGGGCTACGGATTTGCACACTCGGCTATTCTTCTTCCTTAGACTCTCTCTCCCTACAAGATGATCATGGCAATTGTTCTTCTCTTTTTTTTGACTCTTTTTTTTATCTTACTTTTCTTCCTTCTTTTCTTTGTGCCAAGACCTTACAAGACTAACGGTTTTTTTTCAAATTGCTTGGGTCTGAAGGTATTCTAGATAGCACGAGTGCACAAGGCCCTAGCAATCATCAAGGAGCTAGTCTGGACTGTCCGGGTTGAATCCGGAGGGTCCGGCCGCCCGGACTGTCCGGCTGGAATCCGGACTGTCCGAGTGGAGAACAGAGGAGCAGATCTGAAAACTGGGCGGCCCGAAAATCATGAAATTGAAGGGGCAAACGATGAAATCAGCCAAAGCAACGCAAAGGAAGGTTAGATCAACAAGTATAGCAAAGATCTAATGGATCAAAACCAACCAAAGCTCACTCAAGACTCCAAATTGCATCAAGATTTCAAATCTGGCTCTTTTTGTGAGGTTTTCGAAATAGGTAAGAAAATCCAAAAGAAGGCTAGAAATTGGGGGTAGAAGAAGAAGGGATACAAATCCAAATCGTGGAAACCTTGAGCTCTCATACCAAGTTGATACGGAGGCTCCCGATCTTCACGATTTGGACAAGGGTAAATAGCTAAGCCTAGATGGAAACCCACCCCAACAACAAACTCCAACGAGAAAGCCTTTGGGGAACGAGGAACCAAATCAACCAAGCTCTCAATTGAATGCCACGTTTACCACTCGGAGGCACGCGCCGATCCGTTCAATCCAAAGGAAAGAAAGGCCTAAGGTGGAACTCCCAAACCTAGAGGGATGAACCCTAGATTAGGAGCTAAGCTCACTTTTAGTCTTAATATCAAGTCTAAACCCTAATTAGAGAGGGGTACGGGGTATTTATAGTCTAACCCGCCATTTAAGGGATTACATGGACCGTGGCCCGTTTTCCTGCGCGTAGGCAGATCCAGACTGTCCGGATTGGGGTCGGACTGTCCGGGTGGCCGGAGTGTCCGGGCTGACCTCCGGGCTGAACTCCGGGTTTTCCAGATAAGATCCGGATCCTCAGCCGGAGTGTCCGGGTTGGGGTCTGGGATTTCCAGAGGAGATCCGGACACCCACCCGGAGGGTCCGGGCTGAGGTCTGGCTCGGATCCGGAGGGTCTGGGCCTCAGCCGGACAGTCCGGGCCTTCTTCTTCAGTGGACGTCCAGAGGGTCCGAGGCAGGAGTCCGGGCGTGGTTGAGCTTGAAGATTGGAGTCCCTTCCTCGGTCCCGCTACCCCGGGCATGGTTGGGCTTGATACTTGGCGCCTCTCTCTTGCTCCGACCTCTCTCCACCTTGGGCTTGGTGCTCTGAAACTGTCCCTTGGTTCCTTTGCCTTCCACCTTGGTCGGTCCTTGGTACCTTGGCATATTTAGAGTCAAAGCATTAGGTAGCAAACCATTCAAGGTAGGATTAGATGGGCACGCATAAAGGAGAAGATTCACCTCTTCATGCCATGTCTTGGCGACATAAGGATCCATACACATGTCACTTCGATTTGAATAGCTTGATAGAGTGTTGTCCATGGCGATGTCCGCATCACTTCAACTACGTCCACTATAACGAACAAAAGGAAATTTGGGAAGATCATGAACAATAAGCGATGATTCAATTTCAAGCTCTCAATAAGAGGAGGGAATAAAGTTCATGTGACTATGCCGATATCCCACATGAATTGGTGCTGTAAAAGGAGTCTTCTCACGTCACCTTTGGTCCAAGGAGAGCTAGAGATAGAGTCCCACAAGATCTGGACTCTGATTCGGATTTCTGAGATAGCTCTAACTTAAAATGTCTATATCTCGAGCATACGGACTCCGATTTGGATGATCTTGGACTCTTTGAAAAGCTTATCTCGTGCTCTTTCCAACCTATCCAACCCCATCTCCAAATTCATTATGAGCCAACCGCAACTGCCAAAACAATCTGAGGCTGTCTATGAAACAGATCGCATCTTCTCTTTATATACCCCGTAGGATTCTCCCTTTAGTTTTGGGGTTTCATTGAGTTGTTTAGCTACTGCTACATTATCGCATCTACAAGTCGTGTAGGACTACCGCCTTGTTTAGATCGCCAGTGGAATCTCAATATACTTTCTTCTATCTTGGTTAGACTGAGTTTTGTTTGCACAAACCTGGGAAAGGGACTAAGGACGTGGGCATGACGTGTCCACAGAGTGCAATTTACGCTACAAGGCGGGTAATAAGGAATTACAGAAGAAGGGCCTAGTCATACTACAAGGGGTAGTACGGACAGGTACCGCAAACTTTAGATGGCGATAGGCGGAGCTAACAGGCTGAGACAAGAAAAGGAGTTAGTGGAAATTACCTCATGCGATGATACGATCATTGGAATTACTTTCAATTTCAAAACTGCCTTAGAATCTACTATCCTTATTTAATTGAAAACTTACTTTTCTGCACAATATGTGACCTAGAATAGAGCAGCCTCCTTTGAATCAAACCCTGCATGAAATATAGCCGTATTACTCTCCTATGGGACTTGCTTGCAAGTACATTCAATGTACTCACCTGGCTTGTTGATGTGGCTAGGCGAAGAGGAGTACCACTCCGACGATGACGTTAGTGACTTCGAGGGCTAGGGCGTTACCCCAGTCAGTTGCCTATCGGGTAGGCATATTGATGAGCTTATCTACGTATTTCTATCTTCCACTACAGACTTTTATTCAGCCAATCGGCTATGTTGTTCAATAAAGACCATAATTGCATATTTGTGTAATAGACTCAGTATTGTATGAAAATGTTATCAAGCTTCTTGTGTGTACTGGCTACTGATCATGGGACCAGTACGGAAAACACAGGGGTTTATTCGGCCTTAAAAACTGGGTACACCACACACCCGGGCGCTATAGGGCATCTTTTTTAGCATCGTTTAGCTCGAGTGGCTCCTCATCTAGCCGTGAGTTCGTTTCGGTGGTTGGAGGAATCAAGGGTTCATCGAAGGTGATCACCGAAGGACCACCAACGTTTGCTAAAATAGGGCATCTCAGGAGAGCTCAAGCTAGGTGGAAAAGAATGGGGGAAAGGTGCATTCCGAGGGAGTTGGTCACCTTGAAGCCGTTGGCGAGACCAAGAGGTGTTGGGGAGGCTCGGATTGGTGAGGCCAAGCCAAGGTGGATGGCAGCCCATGGGTTTCAGTGATGGGAGGAAGCTGATGGGGGGTTCGTCAATGACTACGGGTGGTCGGGGAAGAATCACTGGAGCTCCAAAAGACTGATGGAGGGGCGCGCGAAGCCTAGAGCTTGCCGGAGAAGGTGTAGTCCACTCGGTGGATCTTGTCAGAGCCGAGGAAGAAGAAAAGCCCTACGACAGTGATTCTAGCATCCTAGCACAAGAAGAGGCATCAATTCTGAGCTCAAATGGGATTGAGCTCGAGGCATAATCAGATGAAGTCGGACGAGGAAGATGTTATGGGTTAGCTCACTGGAAAACTGAAATCTGAAGATGTCCATGTGATGTACTTGAGATCGATTCATCGGAGTGCACCAGAGAAGGCAATAGAAAGAGGGAGGAGTGATCGAGAGAGGGAGAGAGATGTAGTGGGGCCGGGCTTCCGTGGGGCTAGAGTGGCGGCGTTAACAGCGGTTTGGTGATCTAGGGGAGATGTGGTAGACGCAGGGGAAGGAGTAGTACTTTGGAGGCAGGATGAATGGAGTGCCGACATGGAGCAGGTAGCCATCAGACTCCTGCTCACGGGTGGGGGCTGCTTGTCAGCTTGGCGAACGCGTGTAAGGGGAGGTCCTATGCTTGGCCTCACAGGTTAGTAGAAGGGATAGGCGGCGGTGGCGTCGGGTGTTTGGTTGCAGGGAAAACGGAAAGAGGAGAGAAGGTGTGGGCACGGTGAAAGTATATCCACCTCAAGATCGAGCTCCAAATCGAGCTCTTTCATCAAGATCCTTTCCTCTAGCAAGACCTCTCATTATAGATAGCTCCTTCCTCCATCCCCAAGATGGTGAGCTCCACAACTACTCACAAGTCCTCAGACCTCTTCACAATCTTCTTGAAGAAATCACCAAGATCAACACCACCAAATCATCTAGGAGGCTGTGGCATACAAGAGTACAAGCTCCCAAAGGTCTACTCGAACACAATTAAAGCGGAGAGCTCAAACTGTTGCAACAAATGCAATCGCCAAGTGCAACACCATGCGCAATCTCTTGTCACACCTCACCAAGAGCAATTCATGCCCTAGATGCTATTAAGTGGAGGATAGCAACATGAAGAACTCAACAAATGATTCATCAAGGCAAGAGCTCTCCCCTTAGGCTGGCCAATGGGGTTATTTATACCACATCCTCAAAAACTAGCCGTTACGCACTTTCTGCGCACAAAGTTGGAGGTTCTGGAACAAAACTCGGAGGTTCCGGGATTCAAACCACTGGCTATATCAGCGGATAGATAGGAAAACTTGGAGGTTCTATGATATAAACCAATGGCTATATCAGTGGATAGAGAGGAAACTCGGAGGTTGTGATTTCGAACTCGGAGGTTTGAGCTTCCAATCCTAGAGGTTTTGATATTTAAAAAAAACTCAGCTAGAAACACATTTTGAGTGGGCAATCTCGGAGGTTCCGACTTTGAACTCTGAGCTTCCGGGATTCAAACTCGGAAGTTTGAACTTCCGATCCTAGAGGTTCTGAGATTCATAAAACTCATCTAAAATCACATTTTTAGTAGGAAGTCTCAGATGTTCCAACTTCAAACTCGGAGCTTCCGGGATTCAAACTCGAAGGTTCCAGAACCCAATCTTGGATATGCCAAAATTAATCTCAGATATTCCAAAAATAATCTCAGATATTTTGAAATTGTAGATTTTAGCACAGTGAAAAACTACTTAGAGGGCAAACTGTTGATCCGAACTGAGACATTTATTCTCCTTAATGCAATGGTGCGACCGAGTCATCAAAGACCAACAAAAGAAAGGTTGAATCAAACAAGATTCAAACAAATATCAACAAAGAGGAGGATGCAATTTTTGCAAAGATTTGTGCACTCAACGCGTGACTCATTTGAGCTACTCGCTCGTTAGCCCCTCTTGAACTCAAGCAAATGGTTAGTCCACAAACCCGGTTGTCATTAATCACTAAAACCACTAACACAAGTCTAGGGGTCTAGGTGCACCTTTAGCGTCGTACTATGAAGCAGGGAGTGATGAAAGGTTGGAGATTAGGATAAATGCTCAAAATGCTCAATTAAATCTTTGCCTTAAATTTCTATAGCAAAAAGCCTTAGCTTATGTTGTTTTTGACCCGGAGTATCCGAACTATGGTCCAGAGTCTCCAGTACCTTGTTTCGGGTTTTTGCTAAGTGTGACCCAAAGACTCTGATTGAAATTGGGTATGAAGATCCATGTTGTTTGTCTCCTAGAGTGTCTGTATTTATTCCTGGATACTCCAAAAACTCTCTGTCTGGCTCCCTGAGTGTGTAATTTTGCTATATACTCTGAACAATGATTTGTTCAAAGTAACTCAGTCTTTCTCGAGGCTCTATTTGTTCGGCTCCTGAAGTGTCTGGTTTTGTGCTAGGTAATCTGGAAAACTCTCTATCTCCTCTCCGAAGTGTCAGTAATTTGTGCTAGGTAATCTGGATGAAGACTTGTTTGAAGTAACTAAGTGTTTCTCCTGAGTCGATTCCCTATGTCTCTAGAGTCTCCAAATTACTGCCGGATACTCCAGGTCACCTTTTTCAAAACATCTTTCATTGCTCTAGGTGTGGAATATAGCAATTAACTTTGAATTTCAGATATTTTGTATTTAGACCTGAGTACTCTGTGTATGTGTTTTTCTGTAGCCCATGACTAGTTCTTCAGTGTGAGCTATTTATACCCCCATTCATTGCACTCAAGAGAGCTTCTCCCACCTTTCTCAAGTCTAAGGGGGTGCTTGGTTGGGCTTTTCAGCAGCTTTTCACTGGAAAAAGCTGCAGCCTGACTAAACGGCTAGTTTTTCAGCAGCTTTTGCCAACGGTAGTTATGGGCTTTGCAGATCAAATTCAGCTGTTTGGAAAAGCTACCTTCTGCTAGCTTTTTGCAATCTACTGAAGCTTCGGTGCTCAGTTTCTAAAATGTCGTAGATGGTTTGGACTAACCAAAAGCCATATGTTCACTTTCTCACAGCCACAACAGCTTTTCCAGACAGCCAACAAATAGCAGTTTTGTCAATAGCCACAGCCCAACCAAACAGGCCCTATTCCTTTGATTCTTATGAGGAATAACAAGAGAGAGTTAGAGATTGAGATTGATTGAATACTAGAGCATCGAGTTCACCTCCACGTCTTCATCATGTCTATTACTCTTGAGATTAAGTTCTCCTAAATGGCTAAGAGTTCTTGAGAGCTCTCAATCAAGTTGTGGTGAGCCTCAAGAAGTTTGTGAAGACTAGAATCTGCCTCACACAAGGAAAAAGATCACCAAGAAGGAAGGAAAGTTGGTCTATACACCTTCTCAAGGAAGAGGCTTGAAAGAGAGTTGGCTTCAGTTTTTGTGACTATGTCCCTCAACGAGACATAGAACACTTCTAGGATCCAAACTTTGGCAACAATATCTTCGTGCTCCTTGATTTTGTTACTGTTGGTTGTGTTACTTATATTTAGATGTAGTCATATAGTGCTTATATTAGATAACCTTCTATTTCGTATAATTAAAAAATTGAGAAAGTAGGTTAAAATTTGTCAGTTGCATATTCACCCCTCTGCTATGCTGATGAAACGATCCCTTAGTTTTCCCCTCTCGTCTCGTTCTCTCCCCCACGTTGCTCCACTAGTAGCCTAGCTTCACCTCCAACGGCCATGTCCCTCGGATCAAGCACTGCCACGACTGACCAGGGCCGGCAAGGTGGTCCCGTTGATTCTCCGTCGGACTCCAAGAGGATGAGAGCTGCCACGATTGGCTCCATGATGATGCTCATCGGCGCATGGTCTGGCTCAGATCCTTCGTGGCCGTGGCCCGCCTAGCGCTGGCGAGGTGCGCAGGCAAGGTCTCCATGGCCAGCGTAAGCGTCTTCTCTGACACTGGTTGTCGATGGCGGAGCGGCGTGGTGAGCTACCACCAAGCCTCTCGATGTGGGCTCCTCCGCCGCTGTCACATCCGACTCCAGCCTCGCCAGGCGTCATCGCATCTGAGTCCGGCCTCCCCAGGCGTCGTTGCGTGCGAGTCCAGGCTCCCCAACCGCTGGCGGTCCTGAATTGGTCGATCTAAACCTCCGTGGTCTCACTTTGTCTTACCCCAACGCCGATGGACTGGGACCTGTCGTATACGGTTCTGGCATCGGGATCGGCATCTTGATCGTGTTGATGCATGTGAATATCGTATTATGGATCTGGCATATGCATATACGTGTGTTTGACGACCAAATTGGGTAGTACCCCCGGATGGGCCGAGTGCGTCGGGCAAGATCTGCAATGCTACCGAATCGTGGCTCAGGCCGAGTGGTGCGGCGTCCCCGAATCCCGAGTACCCGTTTCCGAGTACCCGCGGTCCCGAGTTCTGGCGCCCCCGAGCACTCGCGCCCCCGAGCACTCGTCCCGGAGCACTCGTGCCCCCGAGTATTCATGTCCCCGAGCACTCGCGCCCCGAGTACTCATGTCCCCGAGCACTCGTTTCCGAGCATTAACGAGATCCGAGTGCCGGACCCCGAGCACTCTATGTCCCCGAGTACTCGTCCCCGAGCACTCGTGTTACCGAGTACTCGTGTTCCCGAGCGCTCGTTTCTTAAGTTCTCGTGCGCCCGAGTACTCGCCTTCCCGAATGGGTCCAAGCCAGGCTCCGAACGGTGCATCCGAGTCCCAGCCACGCCAGGTCGGTTGCCAAGCCGTAACGTTCCCGTACTTTCTTACAGGTGGACCGAGGCATTGGATTTCAAGACGAAGACTTTCTGCGCTGGAGGCCTTGACTTGGGGCTCAAGGAACAATAGTTGATCGTGGCATTTAAAGGAAAGTCTGAGATTTGGAAGGGCTCCCGGATAATCTGGAAGGATATCCCGTATACAAGGCAGAGTCCGGATCACGGCGGTTAAATCGATCAGGTTAGGAAGTTATCTCAAGATTGTATGGAAATATATCTTTGTACGAGATAGAGTCCTATTGTAGCTCAAAGACCGGGCATACCCTATAAATATGAAGGGTATATGGCCGATTGAGGTGGAACCCTCCCAATCGACGCACTCAATACATTATCTTTTCACCTACTATTTTCTCCCTTTGTTTTATGCTTCTCGTTCTTCGTTGTTCTTCGTGTTTCACGGCAACGAGACTCGAGGCCCTGGGGGCGATCAGGTCGACCTAGGGCAGCCCATAGCCGCCGCACCTCCTGACGGGGTCCCTCCCGGGGGTGTGGGGTTTCGGGTTCCAAAAGCACCCGCCGGCGTGTCTTGCGTATCGCGCTCCCGGCGGGTCTCCCCCGATTCCGTGTCCCGCGCATCGCGCTCGGCCTCGGGGGTACACGGTGACGTGTTCGTGTGCGAACACACTTTTTGGCGACTCCGCTGGGGACAGAAATCATCATGTCTAACAATCAGATTCCACAACTCGGCGAGATCAGCACCGATAACATCATCAAGCCCAACTACAATGAGCTATCGGAGGAACATCGCCAAGCTTTCGAAGCATACAAGAAAAAGCGGGAGGAGGAAGATCTGCAGACGTTCCTCGCGAACTTCAAGAAGGATCGTCAAGGGAACATTACTCCGGTTGGAGAAATCAAATTCCCTCCTCTACACGGCAAGAAGGCTGACGCCCCGGTAAGTAGCACGTTTTCCCCAGAACAGATAGCCGAAATACAAGGTTATATTTCGGAAGGCAATACTCTTGTTTACAACACGTTCATGGAAAACACAAGTGTTAAGGGGAGCACGCGCCCAACATCTAGTGGTATTGCCGGTACGGCTGTAGGTGTGTTAAACCCTGATCCGACCTCGGTAGTAGGTTCATCGGCGCTTCCCGTGCCATTGAATTTACGCCCTAGTCAGACCAACCAACTCGTAGCCGTACCCGCCAGCCCTAGTCCGATCATGAGCATACCCGGTTCGGCGGTAGCGCCGAACCAGAACCTGATTACACCTTCCATGAACACAACCATGGTTAAGCCGATGCCGAGTCACGACTCGACGCATGGATTACAGGCCGCACCCATGGCCAGTCGTCCCACGGCGACTTCGTCCGCTACGGACGAAATTTTAGCCAAGCTCCAGGAAGACATGAAAAGGATGTTTACCGAATCCGGACTCGAGCCGAAGTTTAGAAGTCGGATGTACCAGAAGCCATATCCTGACTACTATGATGCTATCCTATATCCTCCGGGTTACAAGATTCCCGACTTCACTAAATTTAGCGGTGAAGGAACGAAAACTACATGGGAACATGTCAGTCAGTATCTAGCACAGTTAGGTGAAGCGAACTCTATAAACGAGTTGAAAGTGCGCCTATTTCCCTTGTCACTGACTGGCACAGCTTTTTCATGGTTCTCCGCTTTGCAGCCTGGCACTATACTCTTGTGGTCGCAGTTAGAGCAGAAGTTCCATGATCACTTTTATAGCGGTGACAATGAACTCAAGTTGACACATCTTACATCGGTCAAGCAGAAGCACGACGAGTCGGTCACCGACTACGTCAAAAGATTTAGGGACACAAAGAACCGATGCTACAGCTTGGTAATAACCGAGAGAGACTTGGCCGACTTGGTACTGGCCGGGTTGAAGACCCACATCCGAGAAAGGATAGAAAATTATGAGCTCTTAAGTGTCAACCAAGTCTTGCAAAAAGCTTTGGCTCAAGAAAGCCGAAGCATAGAAGTCAAAGAGATTCATAGGTCCAAACCCGATCGCCCTAGGATGCACATGGTCGAGTACGACAGCTCGGGCGATGAAGGCAACATATACGCTGCCGAGTTCGTTTGGTCCTCCAAGACCAAACCATATACTTGTGATGCCCTCAAGCCGACTCGCAAGAATCATGAAGAGCAGATAAAATTCACCTTTGATGTAGCTAAGTGTGATAAAATATTTGATTCTTTGTTGCAAGATAGGATCATTAGAATATCTCATTCTTTACCGCCGTTTGAAGAGATGAAACGGCGAGCTTATTGCAAGTATCATAATTCTTTTTCTCATGCGACTAATGACTGCAATGTTTTTCGGCGACAGATACAATCGGCCATTAATGAGGGACGATTGAATTTCGCCGATATGCAAATCGACAAACAGCCCTTCCCAATGAACGCTATGGATTTGGAAGGGAAGAAAGTTTTGATTCGGCCCGACATAGCCGAATCAGCTAACAAAGACCATGTGGTCCTTGGTGAACCTCGGAAGAAAGAAGTCGGCAAAGCACTGGGAAGAGAAGTCGTGCTCGAGAAACAACCCGGTGGCAAAGAGACATTGAAAATCACTATCAGAAATCACGCACTCGGGGGGCAATCCCGAGTACAGGAAGATCACACCAGTGCACTCGGGGGGCAACCACCGATGCCAGAGAATACCCGGGTCAAGTTCATCAAGCCCGAGAGTCCGGAAGTCGGCAAGTGGAAGATCAACGAAGCCAGAACTCAGCATAAAAGAGTGAAGCCGACTTTCGATATGTTGCTTTCCAAATACACCAGCCAAGCGGCCGGTGTCATCCCTGACCGGCCATCGCGCTTAAAACGTCCAAGATCACCTCCAAGGCCAGGGTTTCAACATCAGGCCGGACCGCACGGGCCATGGATGTCGACTCCATGGATGGTGCCACCTCCATACGCGCCGTACGTGGATCGCTTCGACGGAAGATGGGGGCAGCACCCGATGGTCCCTTACGCTTTTCATCCAGGATGGTCGGCATTGAGGAGACCCGTCCGTGAGAGGCTCACTCATCCTACTCGGGGCCGACTAGGCGGGGATGCCAGTCGGCCAACACAGAAGGTCAACCACCCCACTCAAGACCGACTCGTTGGCGATACCAGTCGGTCCTCACCAACTTCTCCGGGTCAACCAGCCAAGAAGATATGGCGTGCCAAGTCACCGAGTGCTGATGCTCCAACGAACAACGGACCAAGAATGGAGATCAATCACTCGGCAAAGGGCCGATTACTATCGGTAATCTGGTCAACTCTAACGATAATGTGATCACTGTTCAGCAGGGGTCTATGGCCAATGACCGTGAAGCTGGTACAAGCAAGAGCAGGCCCAGAGACCCCAAGTACACTCAGCCTACCTGCTGTCCTCCCGGGTTGACCAAAACCCAGAAAAGAAGGCTGCAGCGCATGAGGAACCAGGAGAGGTTGAGCGAGAGGCTGAGACGCTGAGGGATGAATCTTTTAACGAGATTCGGCCCATGGTACCCGCGAAGCAGGTCTGGAAGCCTAAGCGAGCAGAGGACACGACGACTCCCGAAGACATGTCTCCTCTACTCGGCAAGTCGCCGAAGTCGGTAGCCACCACGGAAGATAGCGAAGAGGAAATGGTGGACTACGAGTCTACACCGGTTCACGCAGGTATGGACATAAACATGGTATATTACTTACCTGCCGACTTCCGTGCTGTAGATGAGAATGGGGAAGTAGCCCAGTTCGACTTCGGCCCCTAAGAACGCCATCTTCGAGAAGCCGACAGAGCCGGTGAGGCACTTAAAACCGCTATATGTCAAGGGCCATATTAATGGAACACCGGTGGCGAGGATGCTTGTGGATGGCGGTGCCGTGGTAAATCTTATGCCATACTCGGTCTTCAAGAGGTTGGGTCTACATGATAACGAGTTGATGAAGACCAATATGGTGCTCAATGGGTTTGAAGGCAAAGAGAGCACAGAGGCCAAAGGCGTGATGTACGTAGAGCTCACCATCGGAAGCAAGACTTTGGCCACTGCCTTCTTCGTCGCCGAGGTGCAAGGAAATTACAACGTCATACTGGGCCGCGATTGGGTTCACGCCAACCAATGCGTGCCGTCCACATGCACCAATGCCTTATACAATGGATTGATGAAGAAGTCGAAGTCATTCGCGCAGACAACTCGGCTTGTGTCGCCTTAGCCGATGCGTTGGTGGACTGGCAGCACCCCAATGCGACGTGTCTGTCTGGGCGAGACCTTTCCGGGTTCGATTTCCTTAGCGCCACAAAGAACGGATTCGTACCCGTATCTTTAAAGCCAGTCAGTGCCGACCGGCTTCAGGCCAACTCGGTTTTAACTGCTTTGGTTGATGTGCTGGCGAGTCGGCAACAGCCCGGCAACTCTTCGGCGACCGACTTCCCTAGTACTAAAGGAGATAGCCGAGTACCCGTACCCTCAAAGCCGGTTGATGGCGATCGGCTCCAAAACAAGAAGCAATCAGATGGATCCTAACTCGGAATGGCTACAAAAGCGACTCGCAGAGTATCGGTCTTGTAAGAACGATATGCACGAGTCTATAGAAGAGTTAGATAATATGGATAAGTTAGGGCAAGGTTTCACATCGGCCGATCCATTAGAGGAAGTAGACATAGGGGATGGATCGAGTTCTAGGCCGACCTTTGTAAACAAGAATCTGAAAGCCGACTGCAAATTTAAGCTAGTCGGCTTGCTAAAAGAATACGTTTGCTGCTTTGCATGGGAATACCATGAGATGCCCGGGTTAAGCCGAGAGCTAGTAGAGCATCGGTTGCCTATCAAGGCCGGTTTCAGACCTTTTAAACAACCGGCCAGGAGATTCAACCCCGAGATGTATGACCGGATCAAGGAAGAGATTGGTCAGCTGCTCAAAGCTAACTTTATTAGACCTTGTAGGTATGCCGACTGGATTTCTAACATTGTGCCCGTAGAAAAGAAAGGGTCCGGCAAGTTGAGGGTGTGCATTGACTTCAGAGATTTGAACAGAGCCTCACCCAAAGACGAGTACCCTATGCCTATAGCCGATATGCTTATTGACAGTGCTTCTGGACACGAGGTCATCAGCTTCCTCGACGGTAACGCAGGGTACAATCAAATCTTCATGGCCGAAGAGGACATGTCCAAAACGGCCTTTCGTTGCCCCGGGTTCCTTGGCCTATTCGAGTGGACAGTGATGACCTTTGGATTGAAGAACGCCGGGGCCACGTATCAAAGAGCTATGAATCTAATCTTCCATGATCTACTCGGCGTCATACTAGAAGTCTATATTGACGACATCGTTGTCAAGTCGGACGCCTTTGAATCTCATCTGGCCGACTTGCGCTTAGCTTTTGAGAGGATGAAGAGGTACGGCCCTGAAGATGAACCCGTTGAAGTGCGCTTTTGGCGTATCGGCTGGGAAGTTCTTAGGCTTCATCATACATCAGCATGGCATAGAAATTGATCCTAAAAAGATAGAGGCTATTCAGAAGTTACAAGCTCCGACATGCAAAAGGGACGTGCAAAGACTCCTTGGTAAAATCAATTATCTGAGGAGATTCATAGCCAACTTGTCGGGAAAGGTCACCGCATTTACTCCTATCCTTCGGTTGAAGAATGACGTCGATTTCACTTGGGGGGCAAGGCAACAGGAGGCGTTCGAGTTGATCAAAGGCTATTTATCTACCCCTCCGGTATTGAAAGCGCCTAGGCATGGGGAACCCTTCCGACTTTACATCGCAGCAGAGGAAGGCGTAATTGTGAGCTGTGTTAACCCAAGAAGCCGAAGGAAAGGAACATGCTATCACTTATTTGAGTCAGCGACTACTCGACGCCGGACAAGGTACTCTTTCGTTGAGATGTTATGCTTATGCCTATATTACGCTTGCACGAAGTCGAGACACTATTTGCTGTCTAGTACTTGCACTGTAGCCTGTCAAACCGATGTCATTAAGTATATGTTGCATAGGCCAATTCTTAGTGGCCGAGTCGGCAAGTGGGCTTACGCGCTGACCGAGTACGATTTGGCTTATGAACCCTTGAAATCTATGAAGGGCCAAATCATTGCCGACTTCATTGTTGAACATCGGGTTGACAAGCATAGCATTGACGTTGATCTTGTCTCGCTAGTACCATGGAGATTGTACTTTGATGGTTCAGTCTGTAGCAATGGCCAAGGTGTCGGTGTTGTTTACATATCTCCATATGGTACTACCCACGAAGCCTCATGCCGCTTAGAATATTTTTGCACAAATAATCAAGCTGAGTATGAAGCTTTGCTACTCGGTTTAGAGCTTCTGATCGCAATAGGTGCCACACATATTGAGGCTTTCGGTGATTCGTTATTAGTAGTCCAACAAGTGTCCAAAGTTTATCAATGTCTTGACGAATCACTTAATGTTTATCTTGATAAGTGTCTAGATATAATCTCTACCTTGGATTATTTTAGTATTGCTCATATACCTAGACAAGAAAATTGGGTTGCAAACGAGTTGGCGCAGCAAGCATCCGGCTACCATGTTAGTCGTGGTGTCTTTCATATTTCTCAAGAGCCAATGCTTGGGACCAACTCGGTAGGAAAGGCCGAGTCAGAAATCACCGACTCGGTCGCCAGTGGAAAACCGAGTATGAATAACAGAGAAGACTGGAGGAAGTCGATCATTGATTACTTACAAGATCCGAGTAAGAGGGTAGACCGAATTGTTCGGCGGATGGCCTTCAAATACACTTTGATCGACGATGATCTTTATCGCCGAACGGTCGACGGAGTTCTTTTGAAATGCTTGGACGAGGATCAAGCAAGAGTTGCAATGGGAGAGGTACATGAAGGCATCTGTGGCACTCATCAGTCGGCTCACAAGATGAAATGGTTATTACGGCGTGCCGGGTTCTATTGGCCGACTATGATCAATGATTGCTTCAGATATTACAAGGGGTGTGAAGCCTGTCAGAAGTTTGGTGATATTCAACTCGCTCCTGCTGCCATGCTACATCCTATTATCAAGCCGTGGCCATTCAGAGGTTGGGGACTAGACTTCATTGGGCAAATCTATCCTTCTTCCTCGAAGGGGCATCGGTTCGTATTGGTAGCAACTGATTATTTCACCAAGTGGTCTGAAGCAGTGCCTCTCAAGAACATGACACATGTGGAAGTGATTCGATTTATAACCGAGCACATTATACATAGATTCGGCGTCCCTCAAACTCTGACGACGGATCAAGGTACCTCTTTTATGGCGGGACAAGTAAAGGAGTTTGCCGAGTCCTATAGAATAAAGCTGCTCAATTCTTCTCCATATTATGCCCAAGCCAATGGGCAAGCCGAGTCCAGCAATAAAGTGCTAATCAAGCTCATCAAGAAGAAGATCGAAGACAACCCAAGGAGATGGCATGAGGTGTTGTCCGAGGCGTTGTGGGCGCATAGGATTTCAAGACACAGTGCTACCAAGGTGACTCCCTATGAGCTCGTGTATGGACAAGAGGCCGTTTTACCCGTAGAGGTAAATCTGAGTGCTTTAAGATTAGCCAAACAGAATGATTTATCGGCGGTCGACTTTTACAATCTGATGATGGATGGTCTTGATGAAGTCGCCGATAAGCGTTTGGTTGCTTTAAAGGCCATAGAAAGGGACAAGCTAAGGGTAGCCAGAGCATACAACAAAAAGGTCAAGTCGAAGAACTTTCAAGTCGGCGAACTAGTATGGAAGGTCATCCTACCAATCGGCTCGAAGGATAATAAGTTTGGCAAATGGTCGCCGAGTTGGGAAGGTCCTTTCAGAATTGCGAGAGTGGTTCCTGGGAACTCATACTTAGTAGAATCCGTGCAGGGCACTCTGCTGCCGCGAGCTCTCAATGGCAGATATCTGAAGAAGTTCCACCCGAGCGTGTGGCAAGAAGCATAACAAGTGCTGTGGCCGATATATCATATCGCCCTAAGAGAAGAAATGGCCGATGAGATGGTCCGCATCGCCCTAAGAACATGACTTATTATTTTCGGTAAAAACACATCTTTATACCGAAAACAGGGGGGCATGTGTTGACGACCAAATTGGGCAGTACCCCCGGATGGGCCGAGTGCGTCGGGCAAGATCTGCAATGCTACCGAATCGTGGCTCAGGCCGAGTGGTGCGGCGTCCCCGAATCCCGAGTACCCGTTTCCGAGTACCCGCGGTCCCGAGTTCTGGCGCCCCCGAGCACTCGCGCCCCCGAGCACTCGTCCCGGAGCACTCGTGCCCCCGAGTATTCATGTCCCCGAGCACTCGCGCCCCGAGTACTCATGTCCCCGAGCACTCGTTTCCGAGCATTAACGAGATCCGAGTGCCGGACCCCGAGCACTCTATGTCCCCGAGTACTCGTCCCCGAGCACTCGTGTTACCGAGTACTCGTGTTCCCGAGCGCTCGTTTCTTAAGTTCTCGTGCGCCCGAGTACTCGCCTTCCCGAATGGGTCCAAGCCAGGCTCCGAACGGTGCATCCGAGTCCCAGCCACGCCAGGTCGGTTGCCAAGCCGTAACGTTCCCGTACTTTCTTACAGGTGGACCGAGGCATTGGATTTCAAGACGAAGACTTTCTGCGCTGGAGGCCTTGACTTGGGGCTCAAGGAACAATAGTTGATCGTGGCATTTAAAGGAAAGTCTGAGATTTGGAAGGGCTCCCGGATAATATGGAAGGATATCCCGTATACAAGGCGGAGTCCGGATCACGGCGGTTAAATCGATCAGGTTAGGAAGTTATCTCAAGATTGTATGGAAATATATCTTTGTACGAGATAGAGTCCTATTGTAGCTCAAAGACCGGGCATACCCTATAAATATGAAGGGTATATGGCCGATTGAGGTGGAACCCTCCCAATCGACGCACTCAATACATTATCTTTTCACCTACTATTTTCTCCCTTTGTTTTATGCTTCTCGTTCTTCGTTGTTCTTCGTGTTTCACGGCAACGAGACTCGAGGCCCTGGGGGCGATCAGGTCGACCTAGGGCAGCCCATAGCCGCCGCACCTCCTGACGGGGTCCCTCCCGGGGGTGTGGGGTTTCGGGTTCCAAAAGCACCCGCCGGCGTGTCTTGCGTATCGCGCTCCCGGCGGGTCTCCCCCGATTCCGTGTCCCGCGCATCGCGCTCGGCCTCGGGGGTACACGGTGACGTGTTCGTGTGCAAACAACGTGCTAATATTTTGGCTGAAGGTTTGTATGTATGTGTACATGCACGTGATGGTTTTGGGTTTTTTCTTTTGGTATGCAGTACAATTTGTGATGAATCATTTAACTTTGTGATAAAAAATCTGTGAAAATTTGTGATGAATTTTATTTTAGTGTTTATTCAGATATAATTAGGATTAAGTTATGTTTTTAGGGGCTATTAGTGCGTACATCACCTCTGATTTGATGGTGTTTGTTTCTGAAACATTTGTGTTTGATTCAGAAATGGTTAATTTTCTTAAGTCCCTAATTTGTTCCACCGAATCGAAATGCAAAATAAATCATGGTTCAGATCCAAAGTATCATTTTCAAGGTGGAATGAGGGGAATTTCTGCATGTATATTGATTAATTGTTGTTCAGTATTCTTGAAGAATTGTAAAATGTATCTACCCATGAATGAATAGTCATAATCATCTCCTTAATGAGATATTTCCTGTTAATCAACAAGCTAATTAGTGTTAAGTGTGCTGAATCAGTGTATGTTTGTGAAGCTACCAGTGCATAGATGTCCTCTGATTTGATGTGTTTGTTTGTGAAATATTTGTTTCAGATTCGGAAACTGTGAAATTTTGTTTTGAAATCTCTAGTTTGTTCTTACAATTTTGAATGTCGAAACTAAATCATCGTCAGGTCCAAATTTTCATGTGTGAAGATTGGGTGAAGGGAATTTTCTGCATGTATTTGTATATATTGATTAATTGTTGTTCAGTGATTTTTTAAGGATTGTAAAATATATCTTTGTCCATGAATGGTTAACCCTAAACATCTCCTTAATGAGCTATTTTCAGTTAATGTGCAAGTTAATTGTATCGTAAGTGTGCTGAAATTGGATTAAAGCTAAGTACCATCTCTTTAATGGGATTATAAAATATATAGTTTTTTATGAATGACTACTCTTAATCATCTTAATAAGAGCGCTAGATTCAGATGCTTCGAATTTTACATTTTGAGATATGATTTATTTTATATATTTGTTAATTGATGTGTAGTGTCTTTTTAAGATTTTACTCTTAACCACCTCCTTAATGAGCGAAATACACAAATATTTTGAATTTTGAAGTTGAGTCTTAAGAAATTCTAAATTTTGGAACAACCATATTTGTTCTTTTTATTTTTATTGTTTAACCACGAAGATATTATGATATTTAAAAAATCAAAATTGAAACACTTAGTTTTGATTACAAAAATACATATTTCGGAAGTCCATATTTTGATTTATATTTAAATTTTGAGATTTGAATATGCACATTTTTTGAGACTTTGAATTGAAATTATGAAAAATTTGATATACACTAAAGATTTAAATTGTAATAAATTTATAATACCCTAATCTACACTCCCTCCATCCAAAAATATAAGACACACGTGCTCCCCAAACTTTATTTTTACCAAGAATTTGTTCAACAATATGTAGATTACATGATACAAAATTGATACCGTTAGATTTCTATTAAAAACACTTTTAATGGTATCGATTTTGTATCAGATAATTCATATATAATTAGACTAATCGTGGTCAATGTTAAATCTTGAGAAATACGTGCGTCTTATGTTTCTAGACATGGTGAGTACTCCTACTAAACAAAAGCTTAATCAATGGTAAATGTGATGAAGAGATTTTATGTTCCACCGGTGCTAATTAGTATTAATGACCACAGTTAATTTGTATTAATGACTTCTATAAATTGTTGTTATTGCTATTCAAGAAACTGCAACAACGGTTAGAAGAATCATGCCGACAATTATGAACTACATGAGAGGAAAATTGAATGACATAGGGTCCATATATCAAATCAGTACTTTTAGAAATACGACAAATAACAAACACACTTTGGGCCTGTTTGGTTGGGTTGTGGCTGTTGACAAGCTGCTGTTCACTGGCTCTCTGAAAAAACTGTTGTGGCTGTGGGAAAGTGAACATATGCCTTTTGCTTGATCCAAATAACCTACAGTATTTTGGAAAATGAGCACTGAAGCTTCAGCACAGTGCATTCCAAATAGTGGAATTTGCACTGCAAAGCCCACATCTATCGTTGGCAAAAGCTACTGAAAAGCTGGCCATTTAGAGCCTGTTTGGTTAGGCTGTGGCTGTTGACAAAGCTGCTGTTGGCTGACTGTCTAGAAAAGCTGCTGCGGTTGTAGGAAAGTGAACATACGGCTTTTGGTTGATCAAAACCACTTACAACATTTTGAAAAATAAGCACCGAAGCGTCAGCACATTGCAAAAAGTTGGCAGAAGGCAGCTTTTCTAAACAGTTGAATTTGCACTGCATAGCCCACAGCTTACGTTGGCAAAAGCTGGCTGTTTGGTTGGGCTGCAGCTTTTTCCAGTGAAAAGTTGCTAAAAAGCCCAACCAAACACCCCCCTAAGGCCCCCTTATAGATGACTGCTGCTTGTGCATAAGCCGGCTTAATCTTAACGGTGTGGGGAAGCTCTGGTGTGGGGGAGCCTTGACAAGCTCCCATTCCCTTCTAAACAGCTTCTCAGAATTGAGCTTATGGCCTGAGGTGGATTGTACAAAGTCTGTAATACCCTTTGAGTGATTTGTTTGCTGTTTGAATGATAATAACATTATTTTTTATTTTTTTACATAGTTTAGCATAGAAATGAGTTATGAAAATAGTAAGCACATGGATAAAAATTGTTCAGCTCCCATAAAAAAAAATCACATACAAGCATCCGATTCACAATCATATAGGTTTATGTTATTCGACAGTCAAAGCACTTGTTAATTGTCCAACAAAAAAGATACAAAGTACGAATAGCATCGCGTCATATAGATATTCGCTCTCACTCTACAGAGCCTGTAGCAATTCTATCACGTGTAAGCCCAAAAGTGCCATCATCTACGGGTGCAGCATTTCCTACCCCATTTGGAGATGGCTCATCTTGTAGAACATACTCCTCTCGCTCAATCCTCTCGAAATGCTCATCACGTAGAGCACTATCATGAATGAAATTATTCAAACAAATACAAGTGGAAATTATCGTCTTCTGCTTCTCAACTGGATAGCTTGGTATGCCCCAAGAATATGCCATTTCATCTTGAGAACACCGAATGACCTACCGATGACATTCCTTAGTGATGAATGACGATGGTTGAAGATCTCCCTCATCCCAATAGGAGCTGTCTGTTGAAATTCAGGCACATGGTACCGTTGTCCCTTGTATGGTGCTAGATAGCCAATTTGGTTTGAGTCAACAAGATAGTACTTTCCTATAGTTAGAGAAAAAATGAGATTAATTTATAAGCAACGAGTAAAAATTGAACATACAAACTGTATACACAAGTGAGTTACCTCCCGGAGGGTGTGGATAGTCAGCATATTCAACCAAGGCATCTGACCATACACACGTGTCATGAACAGATCCTAGCCATCTAGTGACAATTAAAGTGAAGCTCATGTCGAAATCACATATAGCCATGACATTCTAATTAGTAGAGCCATGCCTACTCGTGTGATTCACTTTTAGATGTGCTGGCATTGTCACATGAATATGTGTTCCATCAATTGCTCCAATGGCATTCAATTGCTCCAATGGCATTATTGAAATGAGGGGAGAACATTGGTTTTCGAAGTCTATGATGAACTTCAGTGAAAGTAGGATCTCTAGGTTTTATATAATAACCAGCCATGCGATCTACACATTCCAAAACCTCACCAAACTTGTTACTAATAGTAGATGCACTGTGTTCAAATCTTGAGGCAGCATTACTATTAGATTGAGATGATCCACAGGTCCGTAAAAAGAGTGCTAACGCTTCTCTTGAGCTCATGAAGGGAGTTGATTGTAGCTAATAGTTGTTCACTAAGTTCTCATGCAACATGTGAAAAACTGACCTCCTTATTCTAAACATGTCATAGACTCTTTTGGATCCTTCATCTTCTCCGCAACCCACTAGATCCATGTCATGAAAGATAGTCTCCTTGGCCTTCGTGGAGCTGGGGTACTAGTTTTCGAGCATATACGCTATTACAAGAAGTGGGATGAAGTCATCATCTGAGTCTTCTGTCATCTGTCATTTTACACCAAAATGGAACAACATAAGTTCAACCAACAACGGCTCAAATGTTCAAATAATAATTTAAGATAGGTCCAAATCATTATATAGATCCAAAGAAAATATTATAGTCATAAGCTACAATGGTCCAAAGCAACTGACATTACACATAACGAACAACAGTTCAAATCAAATAACATTACACATAGGCATAATCGGTCCAAAGCGAATAATAATTTCACATGACAATGCAAATTAAGAGTGCATATGATAACGTGATGCCTAAAGCTTCGTTTGCTCCACCTCCCGTGTCCTCTTGAGCCATACTAGCCTTCTACGTGGTGTCTTCCAAGTGATGAAGAAATCACACCATTCTTTATACCTCAAGAGCTGTGTAGCATAGAAATGCTCATCACTACCTTTCTCATCCCCATCCTTCTCCACCAAGGCCATCATCTCTCCAATCTCCGCTCTCACGGGATCAGCAGTTACTGAAGCAGAGGATGTCACAGAATTTTGACTCTTTTTCTCATATATGTCCAATAGGCGCAGTATAACACTAGAAGTGTCATCCTCAAGTCTCTTTTTTGATGGACCAGGACTAGATGAATAACCAGTTATTCTCTTCTTCACACTCATTCCACCAATTGGTGTGGTATCAAATCCTAACTCCTCAAAGCCTGATCCTGCATCATCTTCCTCGGTGGTAACATGAACAGGTGTAGGTTGAGATGATTCACTTGGTACCCTTGCATGCTCATTTGTAACACTATGAGCATAAAATATAATTCTCATTTTATCCTCGCTATCTAGTGGAGTGATCCGAAACTTAGCTGCCTCTAGATCCCATGAGAGCACATGAGTTTTTCAATAATTTGTTTGATTACTAATGAACAAGTGGAGATGATATAAAAACATGTATACCTTAATCTCTAGATCCCACCAATCATCGCTAGCCTCAATGTTATCCGTGAGAGAATCTCTTCCTAGACTGGACGCATGTTGGTTCAATGTCTTCCATATATTGTAGTCCTTTTTGAGTGTCTCCCATCTATTCTTCATTTCTTTGTGCTCATACTTTCTTTTGGTGCACTCATTGAATTTGCTTATCAATTGGCATACCCAACATTGTATAAACATTGGGTTGGCCGATTGTTCGCTTGCACTTCCTCCACATAAATGTCAAAAAAACCCTATGAGC